>CM054061.1:41475860-41520860 GCA_028641055.1 Alopecurus myosuroides
GCATCCCAACGCACCCCTCCACCCCGTGGTGGGGTTTCATTTTGAAATCCCGCGCGGATTTCGTCGAATTTGAAGGCTTCTGTGAAGATCAAGGCTTGGTGACGTCATCATCGCGTCAAGTTGACGTCATAAGTCCTTTTTTTTCAGAAACCCCAGGAAATTCCAGAAAATGACTTAAAATTGTAACTTTAATATCTCCTCAATTATTAATCAGAAAAATATGTTCAAGATATCAAAATTTTCAGAAAATTGTTTGGAACCCAAAGATGTCACTTTCATACATGTTTGACACACTTCAGTTTTGAACATTATTTAATATTGTTTAATCATTTAAAATGGAGAAAATAAGTTTTTATTCACTAAAATTAGAAAATTAAAAGTTATATACCAAATTGCCCAAAATGACAAGTGCAATCTAGTTATGATGTTTTCAAACCCATTTGAGCTTTTAAAATGGTACTCACTTTCAGAATCGTCCGAATTGCCCCTCCGGGGTCCATTTTGGGCAAATTCCAGTAAAAATGCATAACTGACATACGAACCCTAGCAACCCAACGAACATGTTTAGGGCTTTATTTCAGTGCATTAACTTTCTCAAGCATACATATTGCGCATTGCATCGATGCCATGTGTTGATTGTTATTCTCATTTTCGGTGTTTCTTCCCCCTCGGTAGAACGTGACTCCGAAGAGAAGGCCAGCAATCCAATGGTGAATACTTGATCTTAACCGACAAGTCAAGCACTTATCCATAAGACATTTCAATTGGTTTTCTTATAACCAAGGCAAGCATAACCTCTTATCTTCTCATATATGTTTCGAACAACATTTGATTCTCGTACTTTGCATTCGATTCCAAAGTATTTGATGCTAGTAGATATAGATCACCTATACACTGCATTGCCTCAATATCCTGATCCACTGCTCCTAGCCGCCATAGATTTTCTTGTGCGCATAGCCAGAGCCTCATACCTGCTTCGCTTAGCTTTACATGCTTGTTTACCTCTGCTCCATCCGGTTGATGAATCAGAGATGCGATAACCTAGTATGATATTATGACGTGGTAAGATGAGCACTGTGTGGTTAATTTGACTAAGGCTTGGACGGGAGGCCACTTGGGAAGTGGTTGTTCGTTCCGTACTTGCCACCCCTAGGAGTAAGGTCGGACACAGAAGCCAAGACTGAGCGTACAACCACGCGCGATGGCCATGAGCCTCGCCGACCGACGAACTTAGCTGGCTTTATCCATGAGTCACGTAATTTGAGATTTCCATTCGTCGACGCAAATAAAACCTTTTAAACGGTTTTGAAAACAAAATGCTCCGCTAGGGCGTGACCGGGGCCAAGTGATGGACGTACACGGATCTTGACCCCGCCTCACAGAGACAGGTGCCGTCAGGAGGATGGCCAACTCCTTGTTGACGGGGTGGCCCTGTCTTGGGTTGACTCATGGATAGGGTCGGGTAAGGTAAAGGTCGTGGCCGACCACACTCTGCCGGCACATCGTCAGAATTGTGCCAATAGCTTGGCATTAAGAGTCGGTTGGTACGTGTGGGTAAAGTGTACCCCCTGCAGGGATAAATCTTTTCGAGAAGCCGTGTCCGCGGTTAAGGACGGCTTGGTGAAAGTAATTTGGCCATAGATAACTTGAACATGACGTAAAAGATGTTGACAAAGCATGGAGGCAATAGATGAAGGGTGCCTCCCCGGAGATGCCGGGAGGGGTAATCCTTGTAGCATGTGAGGTGCTGGGAAATGATGTTGGTGGATGAAAAGATGATGATTTCAGAAGTTGAGTAGTCTTCTCATCTGTTTTGAAAAGACTCCTTTAGACGTGCTATTCCTCCTCTATTTGTAAAACAAAGTTTGCTTTATGCAGAACAGCCTTCATAAAACCCATAGCAGATATATATAATAGGTTAACTAAGTCTTGTTGAGTACCTCCCGTACTCAGGTTTGCTTAATTTTGGTTCAGGTGAAGATCTCACTTCGGTGGTGATTCAACGTGGAGATCGACGAGTAGTTTGGGGTTCCCAGGTAGTAGCCCGGAATCTATGGGCTAGGACGTCGCCTTATGTTGCGGCCTCTTAGGCCTTTTTGGTTCTTGTTGATTAGCAACATAATTTGCCTTCCGTTGTCTGGTGTAATGTTGGGTCATGTGACCTCTGCTTGTAAGCTATACTCTAGTAACACATGTTTAATACAATTTCAATGTCTAGAGTGTTGCTTTGATCGGTTGTTGATTTCGAGCTCATTGTTATACAGTTTTGGCTATGCCTGCATAGTTGTCGCAGTCGAGGGGTTGTGGAGCCGATGATCCATGTCCGAGCCCGCCTGTCGATGTGATCGGCCTGGGGCGAGGTAACCCCAGTAACCCTCGATTGTTGTTGCACTTTCTGGACACATAGCATCTTTGTATAGCTTTGGTCCCGTTTCCTTCAGTTTCATTCGATTCGTGGACGCTTTGATATGCATAGTTGGTTATGACTAGCATGGATACAAGGAGTAGTAGACTGGGGATCCGGACTACGTGCCGATGAAGCCAGTCTGCCTGCCGTTGTTTGTTGCGGCCGGGGCTGGTAACCCTGAAGCCATTGTGAGTCCATGGCTAGGAGCACATAACAGTATGTATATGTTTGGGTCCGGGGTCGTGACAGGTCATGGTATCAGAGCAGGACTGTCTGTAGGAAAACCTTATTGCTTGGTCGATGTTGAGTCTAGTGTTTGTGAAAACTACTTTGAAACCTCAAATGTATTGTGAAAACCTTCTTAGGATTCTTTTTACTCCGTATCTGGTATCGCTCTAACTCTGGGTCACCTCATCTGTTTTGATTTGAAAAGGTTTTGCTATCTCTTCTAGTCATTCAAAACTTAGGTGCCTTCTTTGGCACGACGTTTCTTTCAGCCAAGTTGACCTAGTGTTAAGTTCTAGAGTCGTGTGTGTTCCATCCTCCGTTACCTCTTAAACTGGGAGATTTCCTTCCATTCATAATCTCTCAAAGTTGTATGGATTCCACATTCTTACATGTTCCAAAGTCTCAAATCCTGAACCTCGAGATTTCCTGTTCATCTCGAATGTATCCGTTATCCACTGCTCAAGTTCTTCCGGAGCTATCATTGTCCTTCAGAAGATACTCCGTGATTGCTACTCATAGTGTCCTATAAGGCACTAAGGTAGTAGTTATTCCTTTCTCCATGTTTTCAACCTTGGACTTGAACCGAAGGTCCCGGAATGTGCTGAATTGTGGTGGGTTGAACCATGTGGTTTCATAACCATGTGATGCTCACGCTATCAGTACAGGATGCTGACCTTTAACCCAAGTTCTGTTCCTTTGGATACTGAAGAATCTGTTCTACCTCAAGGTGGTTAGGTAATCTCAGCTCCAATAGCCATAGGTTTTCTTGAGGAATCAAACGGATCACGGCAACAGTGTTCTTACACTACAAGAAATATGTTGATACGTGACCCTCAATTTTTGTCACTAGAAGGTCACGTAGGTTGATTCATGACCCCTTTTTGACCAAAAATGGAAAGTCACATACCGAGCGTCTTATTTCATCGTCAATGACTAATTCTATGGAATTGTCATAGACTCTATGACCCAATCAGAGGGGTCATAACCCTATGACCAACTGATTTGGTCATGTGATATCCTGCCATAGCCACGTCACATCCTACGTGGCCAATCCTACGTGGCAAATATTATGACCAAATGACTAGGTCATTGAAGAGATTCAGCCCAGTCCATACTGCTCCACCAAATGGGCCAGCCCAATGTTTTAGCCCAATAATTTGTTTTCCCTTTAATTTGTTGTCAGGTTAAAAGGCTCATGTGAAATTTCGTATGGGCCTAGGCCTTTTCCATCCATTTCGAATCTGGGCCTTGGCCTATTTATGGTCCAATGTATTTCCTGGCTATTGACTACTTTTGGTCCATTAAAATTGAATTTTTTTTTATAATTGAATACAGCCCACTAGTAGTTGGGCTGATGCCATGGGCTTTTTACTGTTAAGCCCAATTGCATATAGATAGGTCAAATTCAAATCCATACATACAAATTTGAATTCCAGTATATTTGAACTACAACTCATTCCAGAATGCAAATCCTCACAGAACTCATATTCAAGGCATATCATTCTCAAAGAATTCATACATTCAAGGTTCACAACATTCTCAGAGAATTCATACATTCAAGGTTCATTCAAATCATCTAGAGCCATAACTCATTGAAGGCAAAACTGATACCACCAGGTACCAACGAAAAAAAGTAAAACAGAAAACAGAATAGAAACTCTAGTATCTTCTATCTTGAACTCCACTTCTACTTCCAAAAAACTCTAGTATCTTCTATCTTGAACTCCACTTCTATCTTCCACTTCCTGTTATCTGACCTGAAAAAAGGAACAGAACAGAAACTTCAGAAAACATAGAGCTTCAGAACAGAAAGTGCATTGAGCAATACAGAAAAGAACTGAAACTGGAATCATTTCAGCTATAGCTTCACAGCCAAACATAGAGCTTCACAGTTTAAAATCAGAACATGCATGATGCTCACAGGAGAAAGAACCCAGCAAACACACAGGGGAACTTACCATCAGAGAGCCTTGCTTCCAAACAACGCCATCAGGTGAGCTAGTTGCGCATGAGTTTCGTCCGTCTTTTGTTGTAGCAGAAGATGCTCCTTGTCACGTACAGCTTGTGCAACTTCTGCTTCTTCGGTCCTCTTCTTCATTTCAGCTAGCTCTGCCCGCATTGCTTCATTTTGGATTTGCTCCCTCTCCAGCTTCTCCTCTAGCTCAATGACATGCGCATCCACAGCAGGATCTGATTTACTGAACTTCCTGGATGAGCTTGATTGAAGACCAACATTCTTGAGGAATGTGCTTGAAGGGCATTTCTTGGTAAGCACATCAGCAACAACAGCGACATCAGACTTTTGTTGGCCTTCTTGTGCTGAATCATCCAACATATTCTCCATGTCCTTCTGCAATTACAGATGCACAACATACATACACATATTAAAATTCTGTTATAGCAAATTGGAGCTACCTTAGCAGGCAACACATCTGAAAATATCATATAACAGGCAACACATCTGAAAATATCATATAACAGGCAACATATATACTACCATGTAACAAGCTAGAGAGAATTGCTGGGCACCAACCAAGATCACAAGCAGGTCATGTAGAAGCATAGTGCAGAACTATATTAACTATACTTGCTAAAAAATCCATCTAAACCTATCTGTTTTGAACACATGTAATAGATCATCTAACATCAAGTATGCCTTGAACAATTCCTGGGAGAGACAATACATAAGTTTTCATGTGACACAAGTAACTTACTATAGCTGCCTGCACTTCCTGGGAAAAACCCTCTTTCTTCCTGTTGTGTGTAGCCTTAAACAGGTCTACCGCAGTCAAGGTTTCGCCCTTGCAATCCTCCTTCTGAAACATTTTCCATCAAGACAGCAGGCAGACTATAAGCTTTCAAGGCAAAATATTCTTAGGCCAATTGAAAAACATGAGTTTTCTTACAGTTTGATATATGTGGGCAGCGTAGCATCGAGAACCTGTCCTTTGCTGAAACTTGACTTTACTTCTGTTTTTCTTGGCACTTTCACAGGTTTGCTACAATAGAATAAATGAGCAAAGTACAATCAAGAACAGCAGCAGATACATCACAGCAAGCATTAACAAAACTCATAGCGCGTGAACATACATACCTTGTGTTTCGGGGTAGACCACAGTTCTACCAGCTTTTGCCATTCATTGTCTGACAAGCCTTCCACCGGGGACTTGGCGCTAACTTCATTAGCTGCCACGTCGTTGAAGAAATCCTTCTTGATCAAGTGGCGTCTATTCTTTGATACTTTCTTCAAGATGTCTTTGCAAGTCTTCTCAAGAGTCTCTTCAGTAGCGTCAATGTGAAAATTGGCCTACCAAAATAGGAAACAAGGCAATGGGACAGTCAGATAATCATATTGCCAGGGGTATCCATAGCAAGAACATGAGATTCAGGTTCAAAGCAGTTAGCTTACAGAAACTTTCCCAATGAATTTCTTGACAATGTTGGGGTCCTTCTTGTACTCCTTAAAGTGAGGCAGCACCGGCAGAATAGATCTTGCAATATAGCCACACTCTGATGCAAGCAATGCAGCCTGCATCGGCTTCTCTGGACGGTTCATCCCTTGAGCAATTTGGATGGTGACCTTCTCACCCAATCCCTTGGTTAACCGCTCTAGCCCTGTTCCCCTTCTCTTGTGTTTAACCAAAGCAGTTTCATCTGAAAATGTAAATATAGCAGAATGTCATATATACATGCATGCCATCGGTTAACAGAATACACTAGTAAGGTGGCATGTTCTACAGATGGATACATCAAACCAAATGTAGGAATGGCATAGGAGTGACTTGCCTCCACCAGAAGTATGTTGATTCTGTTCAGTGACTTGCATAGCCCTTTCTCCATCCATGTTCCCTGAGCTTCCTTCATCCACATGCAGCGGGCCTTGTACATTGTTGCATAGCAAGCTTCCACCATCATTGTGCATTGTCCTTTCTCCATCCATGTTCCCTGTGTTTCCTTCATCCACATCTTCATCCACATGCAGGTGTGGTGTGGTTTCTTCCATGCTGGTTGGAGCCAACACCTTCTTCTGCCTTTTGAAGAGACAGTTGTCATCTTGATCTGGTCGGATATCAGCTAGCATTCTTTTAGTTCCTTCTAGATCTGGAGCCACCACCCTTCCAGGAGCCATTGCAGAAGATTGAGTTGAATCAATTGTGTGTATCCGTGTGCTTGTCCTTCTGCTGCTTATCTTCTTAACAGCACACTTCTTCCTTCTAGAAACCTTGGGTCCCTCGTAGAAACAACAAAGACAATGGCATTAGATAATGAGTAAGAAAAGTCTTTGCACAGATTAAACAAAGAGCGCACAAATTAAGCCCCCCCTTCCCACCACCACACCCACCTTAACTTGCTTCTTCACTACGGTATCATCACTTTCATCTTGACCAATCACTCCATCGTCCTCAGGACTGTACTCTGAGCTTGAGTCTTGAGTTATGGCAGATGTTGAATCATTGGTTGTAGTTGCACTAGCTTCAGTAACAGCATTGTTTGAATTCCTAATCATGGATACTAGTGCACCGATGCCAAGGGACTGGAATATACGATTGTTCCTCAACATTTGCTGAACCCTAATCTTCTCGTATTCCGTGGCAGGTGCTTCTTTTTGAAAGATAAAATTAAGTAACCATGAGTTTGATTTGGTTGAATTGCATTGAGAAGCAAGACAACGAAAACAAGTAAGTTGAATCTTTGAAACATGGTATTGAGTACAATTAATTCATTAGGAACTAATAAACAACCCCATTCTAGGCAATTTATCTATCCTATCATGTTTTATTTATCCTTATTCCTGGTACCTTAACAAGCACAAGAAAAAATATGACCATAGCTAGAACAGGACATAATAGCATGCAATACAATGAAAAAATATAACCATATATTACAAGAACAACATGTAATAAGCTAGAGATACATGGAAGCAAACATAGACAAGGTAGCAGGAAAAGCATAAGGAACAAGGTTACTTACCGGCCAGCAGGTTCTTCTTTGACATCTTTGCCATTGATGATCTCAACCTGGGGTTTTGATCTGGTTAGTAAAAAATTATAATGAAAAGAATTTGTTCACACGAAATTTTGATGTAACAGGAAATTAACTTCCTTCTTAGGAAATATAGCATTCTTTCTTAGCAAATATGATTTCATATCAGAGTTATTGTAAAACTAAACAACAGTAGCATCAATGAGCCCTAAACTAAACAACAGTAGCATCAATGAGCCCTAAAATAAACAACAGTAGCATCAATGAGCCCTAAACTAAACAACAGTAGCATCAATAAGCCCTAAACTAAACAACATTAGCATCAATAAGATGGATCAAATCATGCAGGTGGGGATCAAATCATGCAGGTGGGGATCAAATCATGCTATGGAGAAGAACCCTAAACCTAGAACAAGGAGCTAGCTAAGGGAGATGGACGGGACAACTCACCGTCGACGAGGTTTAGATCGATGGTGTCGCGGTCGTCGTCGTCGTTCCCGTCGCGCCTCCTGTCCCGCCTCCTGCCGCCGTCGTCGAGATAGTGGTGATGTGCGGTGGTGCGGTGCGGTGGGGAGAGGGTAGAGGGGATAGTGGTGCAGTGCGGTGGCGCGGTGAGGTGGGGAGAGGTGGGGTGAGGTGTGCCTCCTCCGTCGTCGTCGGGAGAGAGGTAGGGTGTGCGGCGGTGTGGTGCGGTGCGGTGCGGTGGGGAGAGGAGGGAGAGGTGGTGCGGTGAGGTGCGATGGTGCGGTGGTGCCTCCTCCGTCGCCGTCGGGAGAGAGGTGGTGCGGTGGTGCGGCGTGCGGATAGCGGATTGGATCTGAGCGGTGGAGAGGGGAATGAATTGGTCGGGGGCGGGGCAGGACAGCGGGAATTAATTGGTCGGGGGCGGGGATCCCGAAATATTTTGGTCGGAGGCGGGACAGGAGGCGGGACAGCAGGAATTACGATTTGGAACCTAATTTTTTAGTTGTCTTTCTATTTTTGGCCTCACATGTGAAACTTTAGAATAATAATTGGGTATTGATTAATTCAAACCAACCATTTCGGTTGCTATGTCACATAACATGAATAACTTTTCCATTTGTTTTGTATTTTTGCGAATTTCTATCACTTGTTTCTAGACTGGTTCGAAATCGCCGCGGTCACCGTCCGCGTCTCGAGGTTGAATCATGCTTCGTACACTTTGTTTACACAAAGAACCTAAAATGACGGATGTTTTGGCCACATCCATGGCATAGTTTGTTTAAATGTGCCCATATTCCACACAAATGTGCATATTGGAACAACTAACAATGTTCACGAAGAAAATTTTATTTTTCGTTGAATAAAAATACCATTTTCCCTTTCCGGAGTGTCGAAACTGGCTATTTTTGTGAAGCACATACACAAAATATGTTTCAAAAATGTACAAACTAAAATTCTAAATATATCATGTCATGTTTGATCTACAAATAACAAATTTACTACCTCTGAATAGCTCAAAATACACCTCATTTGAAAAAGACAAATTTCTGCCGATTCAGCTGAAACCGGGCCAAATTTGAACTACAGGTGACTTGTAGGTTTCTCTTTATTTTTTGAAAAAATCATTTCTAGGTAGCCAAGTACCTATTTCAACATAGATATACCAAGAGTTCATCAAGATTCAACACCTAGGTACGAACGGTCATGTCCCTCGTTTTGACGGTTTTCCGAAACCGGCTTTGAAAACTCCAGAAAATTCAAAAAAAATCGAAACGATGCAAGATCTTCGCGTGGTGTTGTTATATATGCCCTAGTATCCACCAAAAATAATAAACTTGGAATACGACAATTTGGTGGAAAATGTGTTCACAGAAATGAGATATCTCGTACGAAGATTCATGGCTTTCGGGTGAAATGACGGATGTTTTGGCCACATCCATGGCATAGTTTGTTTAAATGTGCCCATATTCCACAAAAAGGTGCATATTGGAACAACTAACAATGTTCAGGAAGAAAGTTTTATTTTTCGTTGAATAAAAATACCATTTTCCCTTTCCGGAGTGTCGAAACTGGCTATTTTTGTGAAGCACATACACAAAATATGTTTAAAAAATGTACAAACTAAAATTCTAAATATATCATGTCATGTTTGATCTACAAATAACAAACTTACTACCTCTGAATAGCTCAAAATACACCTCATTTGAAAAAGACAAATTTCTGCCGATTCAGCTGAAACCGGGCCAAATTTGAACTACAGGTGACTTGTAGTTTTCTCTTTATTTTTTGAAAAAATCATTTCTAGGTAGCCAAGTACCTATTTCAACATAGATATACCAAGAGTTCATCAAGATTCAACACCTAGGTACGAACGGTCATGTCCCTCGTTTTGACGGTTTTCCGAAACCGGCTTTGAAAATTCCAGAAAATTCAAAAAAAATCGAAACGATGCAAGATCTTCGCGTGGTGTTGTCATATATGCCCTAGTATCCACCAAAAATAATAAACTTGGAATACGACAATTTGGTGGAAAATGTGTTCACAGAAATGAGCTATCTCGTACGAAGATTCATGGCTTTCGGGTGAAATGACGGATGTTTTGGCCACATCCATGGCATAGTTTGTTTAAATGTGCCCATATTCCACACAAAGTTGCATATTGGAACAACTAACAATGTTCACGAAGAAAGTTTTATTTTTCGTTGAATAAAAATACCATTTTCCCTTTCCGGAGTGTCGAAACTGGCTATTTTTGTGAAGCACATACACAAAATATGTTTCAAAAATGTACAAACTAAAATTCTAAATATATCATGTCATGTTTGATCTACAAATAACAAACTTACTACCTCTGAATAGCTCAAAATACACCTCATTTGAAAAAGACAAATTTCTGCCGATTCAGCTAAAACCGGGCCAAATTTGAACTACAGGTGACTTGTAGTTTTCTCTTTATTTTTTGAAAAAATCATTTCTAGGTAGCCAAGTACCTATTTCAACATAGATATACCAAGAGTTCATCAAGATTCAACACCTAGGTACGAACGGTCATGTCCCTCGTTTTGACGGTTTTCCGAAACCGGCTTTGAAAATTCCAGAAAATTCAAAAAAAATCGAAACGGTGCAAGATCTTCGCGTGGTGTTGTTATATATGGTCTCGGGAGCTGCTTCACAGAAAACAGACGTTTTGAGCGCTTAGATAATGGTTGTTTTTTGAAAATTTAATTTATTCAAATTCAAATGTGATTAAGCAAAATTCCTCCACAGCACCATTCCAACACCACTCAAATCCACCACCAGGAAAGTTGTGGTGCTTACATGTGGGCCCCTGTCCGTGGGACCCACGCGTCAGTGAGGCCACGTACGGCAGAGAGGAGTCCACCTCCTCGAGTCCACCTCCTATTCAGTTCCCCCACCCACCTCGCCACTTCGCCTCGCCACTTCGCCTCCCCACTCCCCCTCGTCAGTTCCGAGAACACGCGCCGATTCCGTCATCCGCGCCGGCCACCGCCCGTGCCGGCCACCGATTCCGTCACCCGCGCCGGAGGAAACCCCCCACTCAAGGTGAGATCTGATGTCCCTCCTCGTGTCCCTCCTCCACCGCCGTTTCTGCTAGATTTAGCTAGGGCAATATCGCCTCCCTTTCCTCGTGAGACCATCGCCGCCGTTTCCTGGAGTCCCACATTCGCTTGTGGATTTGCTCGTTTCCCTATCCACCGTCGTTTCTCTTTTTTTTCGAGTAATCCCCCAAGTGCAAAGTAGAATCTTGTCAAGGTGACCGCCGCCAAGGCAGCCAAGGCCAAGCTCGAGGAGAGGTTCAAGACCGGCAAGAACAGGTCGTTCTTCACCAAGCTCCGCTTCTAGACCAAGCAGGGCAGAGCAGCCTCTGCGAGTACTTGCGGGTTTTGTTATCGAGCGGGTTTTGCCTCTTCTTCGTATCAGTCACCTGCGCTAAGATATTCTCCTGTTTTGTTATTGAGCGTGAAGAAGACTCTGTGTCCTAGCTAGTGTGGATCTTATGATGAAATATGACGTTTCATGTGTTAAACCATGTCAAGAATAGACCTGGTTGGAATTTTAAGTTCATGATTAGGTTCTTGGATAATCATTTGCCATTTGTTAATTAACATTTTTCAGTAACTGGAAATGATATCACCTTAGCTTCCTCATAATGGTAAATCAACTGCATTTTAAAACTGGTACTGGTCTACAAGTTCCCAATCTGGATTAAGATGTATCTGTGTGTTGGTTATTGACTGATGCATCAGTTGTTTCGATGAACTGGTCATTTCCATTAGTAGCTGTTAGATATAATAAGCTATTAGTTGAAATACATGTAAAGTAGTATCTAAATTATTGTTGTCTTTTTTTATTAGGCCACAATGGATGTGAAACAGGAGGAAGTTGACGCAATTACCGTTGACGCAATTGCCATTAGTGACGATGAAGTGTGCACTAGGGCCAAGACCATCAGAGGTATGGCTCGTACTCGTGCTTCTGATTTGTTTTAGTGCTGATTTAGTTTTGTATTTACATTTCTTAATCCTTGTATGTAGGCCCAGGTAATAAGGGCCATGACACCTATGCACCACATTGTGAGTTTGGCAACAAAGTTGCAATGGACCACCGACAGGTAGCATTGCTCAAGGAGTTCTGTGCCAACAACAAACCACACAAGCCATTGTACATCTGCACTTTGCAGAAGTCACACACCATCAACATCAAAGGAAAAAATGGTAGATTGACCTGTACCACACTTTCTTCATCTCTGTTGGTATATTTTTGCACAGAGACTAATTGCTTACATTATCCTTGCAGTATTTCACCAAGAAATATACCAAGGATCACCTCAGCAAGCACCTAAGGCACCTGCCAAGCAAGGAAGCTACCATTAAGGTCTATCATCGCAGAAATGACAAAAGTGATGTCAAGATCCTGCTTGGGAAAGCCAAAGGTGACAACAGGGCCATGATGACGATGCAGTGGATGTCTGTGGTGAACAAATGGGGCGAGAAGTTCAAAGTGGGAGATATCCTTCTCTTCTGGTTTCGCCGCACCCTCAAGAACACTTCAGGTCTCAAGTTGGTTGTGAAGAAGCTGAAGCCATGTGGAGGGCTGTGTGAATAAGCTTAAGCTGAAGCGTCTGATGCTTTTGAACTGACAAGATGTTTATGTCAGGTTGTCAAGCTAGAGTCATGTTAGTAATGTTTGTGTCTGAACTTATGTGATGTGTCTGTCAGTTTTATGGAACCTATGTCAGTTTGTCAAGCTAGAGTATTAAGCTTTTGAACCTATGTTTGCTTTTGGTTGTTTGAACATGTTATGTCAGTTTATGGAATGTGTTCTAGCAATGTGTGTGAAATTCTGTGTTTGAAGATGCTATGTCAGTCTCCAGCAAGTTCCAGTATTTACATTTTATTAACCTCCAGTTAAATTTCAGTTATGTTTAAGTGAATTGGCACACATAAATGTTATATATAAAATGTTGTAATCATCCTACTATTACAAGATCACATATCTCTCCCAGTGGCAATGAAGTATCAATTCGAACTAGAGGTCCTGGGTTCGAGTCCCAGGTCTCGACCTTTTTTTGGTCATTTCTCAACAGCAAGCATAAGTTCAGTTTCAACGGCAATTCATCAAGCAAGCATAAGTTCAGTTTCAACCTTGTCCATCAAGCAACCTTGTGCAACAGACAACAACATGCATCAACTACAAGATCCATCTTGGTCATTTCTTAACAGCAGCAACAACACGCTACAAATTCAATACAAATTCAGTTTCAGCAACACGCCACAAATTCAACTACAAGATCCATCTTGATCAAGCAACAGGCATCTTGGAGACATCAAGCAACACCAAGATGCATCAGGCTGCAATACAATTCAAAAAAGGTTAGTACTATCTAACATCAATGAAATTCCAGTAGGTTAGTACTATCTAAATTACAGAAGCATAGTTATAATTTTAACCTTCATTACCATATGCTACTCATCGTCATCGATGCCAAAACCAGGAATTCTATGCCCAGTCCTATTTTCCCCATCATCACTAGCATACTGCAACATAGTATCATCTCCTTCATCCTCGCTTTCATGTTCATTGACAACAACCTTTCTTTTTTTCTTAATGCCTTCTACAACTGAAGCATCTACAAGAACAGGTTCTTGCCGGTCCATTTGCACTCTGGTTTGGACATTGGCTTCACGTGTCTGCACCGGAACTTCTGGACAATTATCATCCTGATATGTTAGGCCACCACCACCTGGACCATTTTCCACTTCAGTTTCCTTACTACTCCACAAGTGTCTATGCTGGAACTTTTGCACAACTTGCCAACTTCCCTGCAAATACGTGTCTGGCACATAGAAAACCTTTGTTGCTTGAGTTGTCAGAATAAAAGGATCATTCTTAAACCAAAACCTTGCAGTGTTGATGCTTCTGAAGTGTCCATCATCTCTCAATCCGGCGTTCCTCTTGACACCAAGATCGAACCAGTCACACCGAAATAAGACAACTGAACGGTCCATGCCTCCGCTGGAGTTGTACTTCAAATGAATGATGCTTCTGAGCTCACCATAGAAGTCAAAAGGCTCACCATCGCGATCTCCCTCGGTGACTATTCCACTATTCTGTGTCTTTCTGTTTTTCTCGCGGTCAAGAGTGTGGTACCGGACACCGTCAACGATACATGATGAATACACTCTTACTCGCTTATCCGGCTCGCATGCCAAAGCAAATAGATCATCACTGACCTTCTTCTCATCATGCATCTTGCCAATCTGCACAAAATAAATCAGGGTGAATAACACACAAAAAGAAGATCGTGTCATAATGGATTCCATGGCTAAATATCTCACATTATTATTAAACCATTTAGCAAATCCCTTGGCAAGCCTTTTATCAACAGGGATGCGGCTTTCTTGCTTATTCAACTCTTCCTTGAAAATCCTGCAAACCCAAGGAAAGAGTAGTGAGTTAAAACATCTGGTGGGTGATAAAAGTTGGGTTCCTTCCAACCCAAGGAGAAAATATAACGAGTGCACAAAATATAACTTACTCTATATATGGTTGCACCTCAGCGCAACTGCTGAGCACAAACCACACCATCTTGTCATATTCATCATCAACCTCCAAGTACTTTGACCCTCCAATAAATTTCACACCATGATTGAAAACTGACACATCACCAATGTGCGAATCATCCCTCTCACTATTTCTGCTTGGGCGATTCCATCTCGTTTCCACATCATCAAAGTACCTTGAACAAAATGTCAAGCACTCATCGACGACATAGGCTTCAGCAATCGAACCTTCAGGCCTCGCCGTGTTTCGCACAGAACGCTTACAAGTAAGCAGCCTTCTTTCGACTGGGAACATCCAACCATATTGCACAGGGCCTCTAAGCATTGCTTCTTTTGGTAAATGCACGGTCAAATGGACCATCACGGTGAAGAAGGCTGGAGGGAAGATCTTCTCAAGCTTGCAAAGAATTATTGGGATTTCCTTTTCAAGTCTTTTCAGCACAGATAGCTTTACTGTTTTGCAGCACAATTCTCTGAAGAAATTTCCCAGCTCAGCAACTGCTTCATATATATCATGATGCATGATTCCTCGGAGGGCGGCTGGCAAAATCCTTTGGAGAAGGATGTGACAATCATGAGTTTTCAGCCCATGGAGCTTGCATCCATCGGGGGAAACACACTTTGCTAGGTTAGCAGCATAACCATCGGGAAATCTCACGGCTCTGATGAACTCACAGAATGCACGTTTTTCTTCTTTACTCATTGTATACCATGCTGGTGGCATTTCAAATGAATCTTTGCCTTTAGGCCTTAGATGCAACTCTTCCCTTATGCCCATGTCTTCAAGATCAAGCCTGGAGTTCAAAGTGTCCTTTGTCTTTCCTTCAATGTTGAGGAATGTGCCAAGCAGATTATCACATATATTTTTCTCGATGTGCATTACATCGAGATTATTCCTCAATTTGAGATCAGGCCAGTATTCCAAGTCCCACAAACAGGACCTTCGGTCCCAACATTGACCTTCCTCACGCTTTCTTTTCTTCACAAGCTTTCCCGGTCTGACATCTTTGACCTTTTCAAGTTGCTGCTTCAGCTCTTCTTTACTGAATTCTGCCGGCTGGTCACGGGTTTCAGTCTTACCATTAAACTCTGTACTTTTTCGCCAACCATGGTTTCGAGGAAGAAAACGGCGATGCCCAATGAAGCAAATCTTGTTCCTTATCCTCACTGAGCAAGGGTTTTTGTCACAACGCACACATGCCTGATAACCCGCCGTGATCCTTCCCGACAAAGTGTGCAGTGCTGGAAAATCATGGATGCACCATATGACTGCAGCACGCAGAGTGAACTTCTTGTCAGGAGTCAAGGCATCGTAAGTATTAGGTACACCATTCCAAAGATCGAGCAATTCTTCTACGAGAGGCTCCATAAAGACATCGAAATCCTTTCCTGGAGACTCTGGACCCGGTATAAGCAACGCCATCATAAAGTTGGACTGATCCATGCATGCCCATGGGGGCATGTTGTAGGGCACCACAAAAACTGGCCACATGCTATATGACGTGCTCTGGTTTCCGAACGGATTAAAGCCATCTGTGGCAAGGCCGAGTCTTATGTTCCTTGGGTTTTCTGCAAACTTTGGATATTTCTCGTCAAAATCTTTCCATGCTTCTCCGTCCGCTGGATGGCTCAACTCATCTTCCACAGGCTGCCGCTTGAGCTTGTGCCATTGTACATCATCTGATGATTTCTCCGAGAGAAACATCCGCTTCAGCCTTGCTTTCAAAGGAAAGTGCCTCAAAACCTTCTGCGGTATCGATCTTTTCCCATCGGCATCTTTCCACCTTGGGGCATTGCATTTGGGGCAGCTGTCACACAGGGCATAATCCTTCCGAAACAAGACACAATTATTTGGGCAGACATGTATTGAAACATAACCTAGACCCAACTTGCGGATTATGATCAATGCTTCATCATAATTCTTGGGAACACCACTATTAGGGAATTGCAAGGTCAAAAGATTCAGTATTGCGTTGAATGCAGCATTGCTAATCCGGTAGTAAGACTTGACGCGGAGTAACTTCACGGTGAAGGTAAATCTTGAAAATTTCCCCCCTGCAACAGCTACACGCTTAGCCTCCTCTAATACCTCGGCAAATAGTGACTTCTGTCCATCAACATGGTCTTCAGAATTGTACAGATCCCTCAATAGGTCAGGAATCCTATCATCTTCATATCCATCCTCTTTGTCCAAACCATCATCATCTTCCAAAACATTTTCCATAAACTCAAAGTCATCATCACCACCATGGTGTGGCTCTTCAACATCTTCACCATGTTGAGGTTCTTGAAGAAAAGTTTCTCCATGGTGGACCCACCTATCATATGTGCTGGCCATCCCATTAAGAAGCAGATGATCTTCCACTATACCTTGGGTCTGTTCTTTACGGTTCAAGCATCGACAACATGGACAAAGAATGGCAGCATCGTTGGCAAATCTTGCGCGGACAAATTGCATGAGATCTTCCACTCCCTTGATATGTTGAGTGGAAAGCTTTCTAACCCCTTTTATAATCCAACTTCTGTCCATCTGCCAAAGACCACAAAACTAATAAGTTACTTTATTCTACCAAATTATAATGCATCACTACAAAATATAGCAGTAACAGAAGCATGCAAATCTGTTGCTTTATTCTTCAGTTAACACATCAATAACATTTTTTTGATTCATTATTCAGTTATGTAACTTAAATCAATTACTCAAGAACAAAAAACCTAGCTATGCCATAAATCTCTAATTACTTAATTACACTAAATTACTTTCATCTGTGCTTCTTGTTACATTTAAATTTCCTAATATTCAAGCAGTGTAGCAGGTGCAGGTGGGGGCTCTAGCTAGACCAGAGAGATCAAGAGAGAAAGAGCAGAGGATCAAGACCAGAGAGAGGAGAGGGTGCATACCCTGCTGTTCTTCGAGCATGAGCAGAACCAGAGAGAGGAGGCCACCAGCAGGGCACAGAGAGAGGCCACCAGCAGGGCGAGGCACCAGGGCAGCTCCTTCCCTTGGCTCTGCCTTTGCCGGCCGCCTCCGCCCCCGCCTGTAAGCACCGAGGCGCTCCGGCGTCGCTGACGGTAGCCTCCCCCGCCTCCGCCCCCTCCTGTAAGCACCGAGGCGCTCCGGCGTCGCCGCCGGTAGCCTCCCCCGCCTCCGCCGCCGGTAGCCTCCCCCACCGGTTGCCTCGCACGCCGCCGGTAGCCTCCCCCGCCACCGGTGGCCTCGCACGCCTCCGAACAGACAAGTTCGTCTCGATCTAAGATTCAGACAAGTTTCCTCGATCTAAGATTCAGACAACTTAACTCGCTCGTTAACTCGATCTAGAATTCAGATAAGATGAGAATAAAAGGATGCGTCTCTGGATATATAACAGAACAGCGACTACATCTCAATGGCAACGTACATGCGAAGCAAGCAGCGGGGTCAGGGTTCGAGTCCCCGCGAGCGCTTATTTTTGCTGACTTAAAACTGAGTGTGGGCTGGGCTGGGCTTGGCTGGAAGCTGGGCTGTGCGCGTGGGCTGGGCTGGGCGCTGGTGTGTGTGCCACACTTGTAATAGCAGTACAGCCAAGTGAGAAAAAATACATGAGACCATGGCCCACTTGTCATACCAATCACAAAATCGGTACAGCCACGTGTCAGTGGGCCCCACAAGTCAGTGCGTCCCACCTGGTGAGGTGGCTGCCAAGTAATACAAATCATCACAGCCAACAAACGCATGACCAATTAATTTGGTCTTAGTTAAGAAAAAAAGGGTCATACATCAGGTATCATGTCCTATGACCATCTTGTTAAAGAAAATCATGACTTTTTTGGCAAAAAAGTCATGTGTTTAGTCCCTCCCAAACATGTCATGACCAACAGATTAAAAATGGTCATGGATCTATGACTAATTCATCCATGGTCATTAAAAAAGGGTCATGTATCAACATATTTCTTGTAGTGTTATGATTCCCTATCCTTGTTCTTGACTCTGTTAAACCTCTCGTTTTAGCATGGGTTCTACAAATGAGTATTACTCTGTGAAACCAACGTGATCTTAGGAATCCTCCTGAGCATGTTCCCATCTTCAGTTGCTCTCAAGTCTCCATCCGTTGTTTTGGACATCCAATTGCATATGTGTGTTGGAGTCTTCCAATGCATTTGCTCCTGTTTTCCGTCAGAACATTCCACCTTGGAATATCAGGAGAAACAAACTCCAGTACCTCGTTCATTTCTAAAACCAGGTCAAAGTTTTGTATTCGCGGATTAAAGAAGTTTCATTAGCTTCTGTTCTGCTCCATCTTCAAGTATCACACTCTTACATATCAAGAGGTTGTGTTGAGTTTCATGGCCTTATTGATGAAGTGATGCTCTTACAATTCTCCACTCCCCCATCCTCCAAGCTGAAATGCTCGAGAAGGTTGGGTGTGTGTGTCGATGTGTGCATCAGATATTCTGAGCAATTCGTATTGCTTTGAAAATCTAAGAAAACATATGTATCCTTCTTAGCACTATTGGTCACCCGGTCTCTACTAAAGTTGGCCGTGTTACCAAATCCGTTCATTCTGGTGCACATTCTTGGTCAGAGAGTTAGGTTCATGCTGAAGCTCTCAAGATCATACCAGTTGCCTTGAAAAGCAAGACCTCTTTCGTACTCCAAGACATATCAGTAGGTTGTGATGTTCTGGTTGTCTTTCTAGAAGTATCACCAGGTTTTACCTAACCGTGATGTCTAAACCATGAGTGGTTTGAACTACTCCTTTCTCCAAGGAACTCTGCTGGATATCCTGGACTAGTTGGTTGAGTTTAAACAACAACTTGGAGAGTTGAAAGACACAAACTCTTCCCAACTTGATCCTATGTTAAGGGATGTCTAGTTTCCTTTGTGTTGAAGCAAGATAGTATCTTCTCAATGGACATACTATCATCCTACTCTTGATTTATTTTGGGCTATCGTCAAATCGAGAAAAGATCCAAGGACTATTTTGATGGTGATTTCACTCATGATGTTTTGCTAAGTACACCTTCATGTCCTTTGGTCAGACCAATGTTTTGCCTTGTTCATAGATTATATGAGTTCCTCTTCTTGGAGTGTTTTGATAAGTGTGTTGTCGAGCCCATGGATGACATTCCTATTTCTTCCAAGTTGCAAGAGGTTCATGTTGAAAAATTGGCACTAATGTTGGAAGCTTTTGAGAACCATCTTTGTGTCGTCACGAAGTTGTGTTCTCGATGCTCGAAGTAACCTACTCTATTTCATGTGCTTATGGTGAAAGTTGTCGCCGTGGATCGGAGTAGAGTTTTCTTGTTCCCTCGGGAATAATTCCAAGTCAGTCATGCCTGTGTGGACTATTCTTGATATGGTGGATTGTTACCTCCATTTCTCGAACTAGTTTTGTATCCACACCCAACCACTGACTGGTTGTTCGTGAAACATAAGAAGTCCAAGAACTTCGTTATCTTCGTCTTCCCAACAAAGACTCTGGTGTGTTCCGTTGCAAGTAGTTCATGTAGGTGCAACCGTCTTTCACAAGTTGCTAATACATGAGTTCTGCAGTCTCGCTCATCTTCTTGAGTGTGGCATCATAGTTCATACCTTGAGAGTCCAGCATATGTATCTCGTTGGTAACCGGTGCAATTTCTTCAATCAAACACGTTGAGTCTCAGTTATTCAACCCACTAACCAGAGCTGAATCTCGAGCAGCAACGATGGTTGGTGTTTTTCTCAAGGGTATTGAATGAGGTCCTTCCGAAAATCTGGCATGGTTGATGTAGTGGTTGACACAAATAGCCGGAAGTCCTTATGTCATACCCCTTTGTATTCGTAAGAATAGCCACTCTCCGTGAGAATTCTTGTGTGGCTCATTCCAACAAGTTTTCTTCCCCGTTCTTCTAAAACCAGAGTTCTACATTCACTTGATGACTTATTGAAGGCTTATGTAAGCTGGATATGGGTGTCGGGAACGTCAAGAAGACCTTGGAACTTACCATGTCCAATGTCTCTCTACCAATCTCCCAAATCATTGTTCTCGTGAAAACAAGTTCATCATGAAAACATCTCGTGGTGTTTCGTAACCACCATTTATCAGTTGCCTTTTGCAAGTTGTCTGTACTTGAAGTTCCGTTCATCTCACACATTGTGTGAATTTGTCAGTTACCTCAGCCATGGGATCTTAACCATGTGGTAATCGTATTGCTACGTCAAATCCACCATAGGAAAGAGATTCCCTATTCCTTCTGGTGTTTCAATCCTCGTTGGTTACCCATCCTTGTGGTGTGACCAAGAATTCCTCCATAACTACGGTGTTCCAACATTCTTTGGTTACTCATCTTCTATCGTGAAGTAACATACCGATCTTTGACAAAGATTTTGACAAAGTTTAACGGAATGAAAGTTCCTTTATCTTCCGTGTTCATTCCGAAGAGTGAACATGATCCCGTATCAAAACTCTCAGACGCACGAATTACCCTGTTTTCTCGTGTTCTCCCTCGTCTACGGATATTACATTGTGATATTCAAGACCATTCTCTCCATCTTGGTATTCTGTTGAAGAAACCTCGATGCCATAAGTTGTACAACCGTTCTTTTCCAAAAGGATTTAAAGCCTTGTGCAAACCTCATATTTTAAATCCTTTCAAGAACCATCGTCCATAAACTTGAAACCATCTTCTACTCACTCCGTTATCTTGATGTGTTTCATGCCTGTTAACTCAACAGTTCTTTGTGAACATTTCTGTCTTGAGTTAGCCATAAAATACTCGATCTTCGTGAAGATCAAATCTTAAGAGTTTTCCCTCTCACCTAAGGTGTAGCCGCTGAAGAATCTTCGCAAGTGCTACGGATCAACCTCTTCAAGAAGAGAACCGTAAGGTTCAAGAAGATCGTTCAAAACCGGTGTTCCTTCTTTCTTCTCCTTCGGGAATCTCGGGACGAGATTCTTGTAAGGGGGTAGATTTGTAACATTCCAATTTTGCTATACTAGGGTGTGTGGGTTGTTTTCATCTCATACATGCATGAAAATAGAATTTAATCATGTTTTAACCAATTTAAATTGTGAATTTAAATGGTTTTAGAAAATCTCACAAAAAGTACTTAATTTGGTTTCCAAAATTTGTTCTGGAAAATATTTCAAATACACCAATGAAACACATGGTTTTGTTGGAAATTTCATAAGCTTTCCAAAAATTATTTTTGCCAAATTTTATCCTTGTAAAAAGGCCCTCAAAACAGTGGTTTCTGTTCTGTTTTTAAATAGAAAAGGGGCTTATCTGTAATTTCAAAAGTACCGGGGGTTATGGAGAAAATCCTTTTTCTCCCTTTCTTCAACCTCCTGCCAGAACGACGAGGAGGACGTCGGCGCAACCTTGCCACCTCCTGCTTCCCGACATCGAGGGGATGAGGACCCAGGGAGCCGTCTAGATCGATATGTCCCTCGCCGAAATCCCACCCGAGCGCCTCCTCTCCCTCTGCTACCCCGCGGTACCCGAAACCCTACTGTCTCCGGCCATCGCCGATTGCCGCTGTCTCCGGCCATCCCCTGACAATTGGAAGACACCAGGAGCTGCGCCCGGTACTCCTCTACCTCCCCATCGAGTATTGTTTCCCGGGATGGCCTCAATCATAGGAATCGCGGCGTCCATCCCGTCCGGCCGCCGCGGGAAACCGCACGGCGCCGCCATCTCCGGCCTCTCCTCGCCACCCCGACGACTCCACAAGATTCACGGCGTCGTAATGAGTCTCCCGGTACCCTCCAATCCCTCCCTCTCCCACTGTACCGTCCCCACGCCGTCATCCTCTGTCCGCCGCCGCGCCCCAGCTCGCCGGCGTGAGCTCCGGCGACCATTTGGTCAGCCGCGGTCACTCCTAGCATCCCAACGCACCCCTCCACCCCATGGTGGGGTTTGATTTTGAAATCCCGCGTGGATTTCGTCGAATTTGAAGGCTTATGTGAAGATCAAGGCTTGGTGACGTCATCATCGCGTCAAGCTGACGTCGTAAGTCCTTGTTTTTCAGAAACCCCAGGAAATTCCAGAAAATGACTTAAAATTGTAACTTTAATATCTCCTAAATTATTAATCAGAAAAATATGTTCAAGATATCAAAATGTTCAGAAAATTGTTTGGAACCCAAAGATGTCACTTTCATACATGTTTGACACACTTCAGTTTTGAACATTATTTAATATTGTTTAATCATTTAAAATGGAGAAAATAAGTTTTTATTCACTAAAATTAGAAAATTAAAAGTTATATACCAAATTGCTCAACATGACAAGTACAATCTAGTTATGATGTTTTCAAACCCATTTGAGATTTTAAAATGGTACTCACTTTCAGAATCGTCCGAATTGCCCCTCCAGGGTCCATTTCGGGCAAATTCCAGTAAAAATGCATAACTGACATACGAACCCTAGCAACCCAACGAACATGTTTAGGGCTTTATTTCAGTGCATTAACTTTCTCAAGCATACATATTGCGCATTGCATTGATGCCATGTGTTGATTGTTATTCTCATTTTTGGTGTTTCTTCCCCCTCGGTAGAACGTGACTCCGAAGAGAAGGCCAGCAATCCGATGGTGAATACTTGATCTTAACCGACAAGTCAAGCACTTATCCAGAAGACATTTCAATTGGTTTTCTTATAACCAAGGCAAGCATAACCTCTTATCTGCTCATATATGTTTCGAACAACATTTGATTCTCGTACTTTGCATTCGATTCCAAAGTATTTGATGCTAGTAGATATAGATCACCTATACACTGCATTGCCTCAATATCCTGATCCACTGCTCCTAGCCGCCATAGATTTTCTTGTGCGCATCGCCAGAGCCTCATACCTGCTTCGCTTAGCTTTACATGCTTGTTTACCTCTGCTCCATCCGGTTGATGAATCAGAGATGCGATAACCTAGTATGATATTATGACGTGGTAAGATGAGCACTGTGTGGTTAATTTGACTAAGGCTTGGACAGGAGGCCACTTGGGAAGTGGTTGTTCGTTCCGTACTTGCCACCCCTAGGAGTAAGGTCGGACGCAGAAGCCAAGACTGAGCGTACAACCACGCGCGATGGCCATGAGCCTCGCCGACCGACTAACTTAGCTGGCTTTATCCATGAGTCATGTAGTTTGAGATTTCCATTCGGCAACGCAAATAAAACCTTTTAAACGGTTTTGAAAACAAAATGCTCCTCTAGGGCGTGACCGGGGCCAAGTGATGGACGTACACGGATCTTGACCCCGCCTCACAGAGACAGGTGCCGTCAGGAGGATGGCCAACTCCCTGTTGACGGGGTGGCCCTGTCTTGGGTTGACTCATGGATAGGGTCGGGTGAGGTAAAGGTCGTGGCCGCCCACACTCTGCCGGCACATCGTCGGAATTGTGCCAATAGCTTGGCATTAAGAGTCGGTTGGTACGTGTGGGTAAAGTGTACCCCCTGCAGGGATAAATCTTTTCGAGAAGTCGTGTCCGCGGTTAAGGACGGCTTGGTGAAAGTAATTTGGCCATAGATAACTTGAACATGACGTAAAAGATGTTGACAAAGCATGGAGGCAATAGATGAAGGGTGCCTCCCCGGAGATGCCGGGAGGGGTAATCCTTGTAGCATGTGAGGTGCTGGGAAATGATGTTGGTGGATGAAAATATGATGATTTCAGAAGTTGAGTAGTCTTCTCGTCTGTTTTGAAAATACTCCTTTAGACGTGCTATTCCTCCTCGATTTGTAAAACAAAGATTGCTTTATGCAGAACAGCCTTCATAAAACCCTTTCTGAAGATAGCAGATATATAATAGGTTAACTAAGTCTTGTTGAGTACCCCCCCGTACTCAGGTTTGCTTAATTTTGGTTCAGGTGAAGATCTCACTTCGGTGGTGATTCAACGTGGACATCGACGAGTAGTTTGGGGTACCCAGGTAGCAGCCTGGAATCTATGGGCTGGGACGTCGCCTTATGTTGCGGCCTCTTAGGCCTTTTCGGTTCTTGTTGATTAGCAACATAATTTTCCTTCCGTTGTCTGGTGTAATGTTGGGTCATGTGACCTCTGCTTGTAAGCTATACTCTAGTAACACATGTTTAATACAATTTCAATGTCTAGAGTGTTGCTTTGATCGGTTGTTGGTTTCGAGCTCATTGTTATACAGTTTTGGCTATGCCTGCATAGTTGTCACAGTCGAGGGGTTGTGGAGCCGATGATCCATGTCCGAGCCCGCCTGTCGATGTGATCGGCCTGGGGCGAGGTAACCCGAGTAACCCTCGATTGTTGTTGCACTTTCTGGACACATAGCATCTCTGTATAGCTTTGGTCCTGTTTCCTTCAGTTTCATTCGATTCGTGGACGCTTTGATATGCATAGTTGGTTATGACTAGCATGGATACAAGGAGTAGTAGACTGGGGATCCGGACTACGTGCCGATGAATCCAGTCTGCCTGCTGTTGTTTGTTGCAGCCGGGGCTGGTAACCCTGAAGCCCTTGTGAGTCCATGGCTAGGAGCACATAACAGTATGTATATCTTTGGGCATTTTCCCAACATTGGGCATCCCCAAGATTAGGCCGGGGTCGTGACAGAATTACATCATACATGATTGCCTCTAGGGCATATTCCCAACATTGGGCATCCCCAAGATTAGACGCTTGAGTCTTCTTGGAATTTTCTTGGATGTACCACCGGGGAATCCCCAAGATTAGTCTTTTCACTCTTCTTGATCACATCATATCATCCTCTTCTCTTGACCCTTGAAAACTTCCTTCACATCAAAATTCTCACAATCTTCATTAGCAACGTTAGTGAAATTGAAATAATAAATTCACATGTTTCAGTTTCAACACAAGTATAACACTCAAAAACACATTAGCTACTTCCACAACTTCTTTCAAAACTCTTTTTCTCAAAAGAACACCAAAAGAAAGAGATTAAGATGCAAATGCGATAAATGGCAGAAATCTGTCAAAACAGAACAGCAGGTAAAGATCGATTTTTTCAAAAATCTTATGTTGCTCATATCAAAAAGTGGTATTCTAAGAAAAGTTTCTTATATAACTCAGTATTAAGCACAAAAAAGCTCAGGTCATTTTGAAATTTCTGTGATTTTTAACGGAATTAACAGTGGGCAGAAGAAATCTGTTTTCTACGCAGAAATCCGAAATATAGGCTCAAATTTCCACTAGAGGCTTTACTTGGATCAACAAAAACTCAAAAGAAAATATACATAGGGGTTGCTAAGGAAATAGAAAACAGCCAGGTGCAAATCACACCCAATAAAACTAAAGAAAACGGGTTGATAACAGCGAAATAAAACGGGTTGTCTCCCGGTAGCGCTTTTCTTTAACGCCTTTCAGCTAGGCATAAAAGGGCAACTCAAGTATTTTCAAGTGAAGAAGCATCAACATCATATTTTGATCTAATAATAGAGTCAAAATATAGCTTCATCTTATTTCTAGGAAAATTTTCCAAACCTTTCTTGAGGGGAAGTTGATATTTAATACTCCCCTCTTTCATATCAATAATAGCACCAACAGTTCTAAGAAAAGGTCTTCCCAAAACAATAGGAAAAGAAGCATTGCATTCAGTGTTCATAACAACAAAATAAAAAGGGGCAAGGTTATTATTAACCATAATAAGAACATCATCAATTCTACCAAGAGGTTTCCTCTTAGCATTATCAGCAAGATGAATATCCAAATAACAGTGTTCCAACGGTGGTAAATCAATCATATTATAAAGCTTTTGAGGTATAACAGAGATACTAGAACCAAGATCACACAAAGCATTGCAATCAAAATCATTTACTTTTATCTTAATGATAGTATCCCAACCATCATCTAATTTTCTAGGGATAGATGTCTCAAGTTTCAACTTTTCTTCTCTAACTTTCATGAGAGCATTAGTAATATGTTTAGTAAAGGCCATATTCATAGCACTAGCATTGGGACTTCTAGAAAGCTTTTGTAGAAACATAATAACTTCAGAGATATTGCAATCATCAAAATCAATATTATTATCATCAAAAGTAATGGAACCATTATCTCCCACATCTCTAAAAATTTCAGCACTTTTATCAGAAGCAATTTCAGCAGTTTGAGGCAATTTAGCACGTTTCACCAAAGGAGTAGGGACTTTATTAACACCAACTACTTTACCATTTATAGTAGGAGGTTTACTAGCACTAGGAACTTAAGTTTTACTAGTGTTTGTGATAGTGCAAACTCTAGCAATATTATTCTTTCTATCCAATTCATCTTCTCTTTCCCATCTATCACGTAATTCAGCCATCAACCTAAAATTGTCATCAATTCAAACTTGAATGGTATTGGTTGCAGTGAAAGTATTATATTAAATGGTTTCAGTTTTAGCAGCCATTTTATTGATCAAAGAAAATTGTGCCTCTGACAGGGCCGAAATACTAATCTCAGCACTAGAAATTTACCTTGCAAACCAGAGATTTCTCTATTCGAATTTCCAATTTGTTTGCTAATAGTTCTCAACATAGCAGATTGTTCTTCCATAGTTTTAGTAAACAACTTATTTTGTTCATATTGCATCTGCATAAAGTTCTTAGTTTCTTTTTCAACTTCTACAATCCTTTCCTCACTAGCATTCCAGATCTACCATAAGAATAACCACTACCTCTATTAGGAGGATAGGGTCTATAATTGTTTCCACCAAAATTATTTCTATAAGCATTGTTGTTAAAATTATTATTCCTAATAAAGTTTACATCAAAATGCTCTTCTTGAGCAACCAAAGAGGCTAAAGGAACATTATTAGGATCAACTTGAGCTTTACCATTAACAAGCATAGACATAATATCATCAAGCCTTTCACTTAATTAAAGAGGAGGTTTCCTCAACATAATTTACCTTCTTACCTTGTGGAGATATCTCAGTGTGCCACTCCGAATAATTTATCATCATATCATCAAGAAGCTTTGTTGCATTGCCCAAGGTGATGGACATAAAGGTACCTCCAGTAGCTGAATCCAATAGGGTCCTTGAGGAGAAATTCAGTCCTGCATAAAAGGTTTGTATAATCATCCAAGTAGTCAGTCCATGAGTGGGACAATTCTTCACCATAGTTTTCATTCTTTCCCAAGCTTTAGCAACATGTTCATTATGAAATTGTTTAAAATTCATTATGTCACTTCTCGGGGATATAATCTTAGCAGGAGGATAATATTTTCCAATGAAAGCATCTTTACACTTAGTCCATGAATCAATACTATTTCTAGGCAAAGATAGAAACCATTCTCTAGCTCTTCCTCTCAAAGACAAAGGAAATAATTTCAGTTTAATAATATCTCTATCCACATCTTTATATTTTTGCATGTCACATAGTTCAACAAAATTATTAAGGTTGGCAGCAGCATCATCAGTACTAATACCAGAAAATTGTTCTTTCATCACAAGATTTAATAAAGCAGGTTTAATCTCATATAAAGCAGCAGTGGGAGCAGGTGGAGCAATAGGTGTACAAATAAAATCATTGTTGTTTGTACTAGTGAAGTCACACAACTTAGTATTCTTAGAGGAACTCATTTTCGCAGAATAAAAGCAACCAAATAAATAACAGCTATGAAGTAAACTAATTATTTTGTGTTTTCAATATAGAGAAGAAAATCAAGAAAAAAATAAAAACAAGACAATAAACAAAATAAAGAGGTTGAGAGTGAGAGACTCCCCTTGCCATAAGAATTCCTTCTCCCCGGAAACGGCGCCATAATAATCCTTGATGGGCTTTGTTGGGAACCCCAAGAGGAGGGTGTGATGAGCACAGCGGTATGAGTTTTCCCCTTAGTTAAGAAGCAGGGTTATCAATCCAGTAGGAGAAAGAGTACCTTCGCAAGGTTGATGCCACTGACGGTGGTGCTGGAGCTTCACCGGTGTCAGCAACAACGTGGAACCTGCACACAACACAACCAAAATACTTTGCCCCAACGGTACAGTGAGGTTGTCAATCTCACCGGTCTTGCTGAAAACAAAGATTAGACGTATAGTGTGGAAAACAGTGTATGCTTGCAGTAAGTAAAGAGAGCAGGGAATTGTTGTGGTTTGTTTAACAGTTTGGAAAATGGACCAGGGTTCATAGGTTCACTAGTGGTGTCTCTCCATAAAACATAGCATGCTGGGTGAACAAATTATAGCTGGGCAATTGACAAATAGAGGTTGCACCATAGTGCACAATAAGACATGAAGATTACTATGATATTTAGTGTGCGCATTACAACAAGATACATAGAACGACATCCATCTGCATCTATGACTAATAATCCACCCTTAGGTTATCATCCGGACCCCCTTGGGTATTAATTTGCAAGCAACAAATAATTGCATTAAACAAAGTGTGTAATGTAAGCAATGATTATGCACGCGAGCACTCTCACTCCTGTTTTCTCCCTAATGGCAACAACACACCCCCCTTCACGAATCTGTCACTCGAGCAAGGTGGTGAGGAGGAATGAACCCACTATCGAGCATAAATACTCCCTCTTGGAGTCACTAGCAACTACTTGGCCAGAGCAACCACTAGCAACGGAAAGCATGCAAGATCACAAGTAGCATATGCAAATAAAGACTATAATAAACTTGGCATAAGTTCAATATTCATCGGATCCCAGCAAACACAGCATATAGAATTACATAAGATCAATCTCGGTCATGATAGGAAGCTCACGAGATCTAAACATAAAGCTCACGAGAAGACAACCATCTAGCTACAGCTACGAACCCGTAGTCCAAGGATGAACTACTCATGCACCACTCCGGAGGCAGGCATGGTGATGTAGAAGCCTCCGGTGATGATCTCCTCTCCGGCAGGGTGCCGGAAACAACTTCAGAACCCCCTGATCTAGGGTTGACCGTGACGGCGGCTGCGGAACTTTTCGGGGATTTTGATCAGGTGCCTAGGGTTTTCTATCCGGGGGGCTTAAATAGTCGAAAGGGCAAAGGCAGTGGAGCTCCAGGGGCCCCACACCTATAGGTGGAGCGGCCAAGGGGGTCCGCGCCACCCTATGGTGTGGCCCCCCTGTTCCCCGTCTTTGACTCCTCTTCGGTGTTCTGGATGCTTCCGGGTAAAATAGGAACTTCGGGCTTTCTGGGGTCCAATTCCGAGAATGTTTGCAGAACAACTTTTCTGAAACCAAAAACAGCAGAAAACAGGGAACTGGCACTCGGCATCTTGTTAATAGGTTAGTCCCGGAAAACGTATAAAAATGCTATAAATAAGGGAGAAAACAAGTAGCAATTGGCAAAATATGATCATGGAGCATCCGATATTATAGATACGTTCGAGACGTATCACTTGCTAATAGAGAAACTATTTTTCCTATTGGTATTGTTAGAGACGTGGAAGTTTTGTGTGGTAAAACTAAATATCTCACTGATTTTCTAGTACTTGGTAAGGCTGCAAGTAAGACTTGTCCTCTTATTTTTCGTAGACCTTTCTTGAACACTTGTGGTGCTATTATAGATTGTAAAAGAGAGAAGATTTTGACTAAATTTGATGGAAAATCTTATGATTTCAATTTCTTCAAATTTTCTAAAGCACCTTATGAATCTAAATTGCCTGATGAGAATTTTAAAGTTGAACAACTTGCTTCTATTTCTATTGCTCCTAACAATGCTTTGCAACAATATATGGAGGACCACGATAGTGATGTCTTTATGGAAGAGAGAAATGAGATTGACGATATTCTTCTTCGTCAACCGGTGATACTAAAACATAATTTGCCTGTGGAAGACTTGGGTACCATATTACCACCCAAGGTGGATCCTGTCTTTGATTAAAAACCTTTACATGATGATCTTAAATATACTTATATTTATGATAAGAAAATATATCATGTTATTATTAGTGCTAAACTTTCAGGTGAAGAAGAGGAAAGGTTATTGGGAATTCTGAAGAAACATCATGGAGCTATTGGATATACTCTTGATGATTTGAAGGGAATTTCTCCTCCTATATGTCAGCATGCTATTAATATTGAACCTGATGCAAAGCCAGTAGTTGACATCAACGCCATTTAATTCCTAAGATGAAGGAAGTGGTAAGAAATGAGGTATTAAAACTTCTTGATGCTGGTATTATTTTTCCTATTGCTGATAGTAGATGGGTGAGCCATGTGCATTGTGTCCCTAAGAAGGGAGGAATGACTATTGTGCATAATGAAAACAATGAGCTCATTCCACAAAGAGTAGTAGTTGGTTATAGAATGTGTATTGATTTTAGAAAGGTTAATAAAGTTACTAAGAAAGATAATTATCCTTTACCCTTTATTGATCAAATGGTAGAGAGGTTGTCTAAGAAACTCATTTTTTGCTTTCTTGATGGTTATTCTGGGTTTTCTCAATTTGCTGTTAGGAAGCAAGATCAAGAGAAAACAACCTTTACTTGTCCTTATGCTTATAGACGTATGCCTTTTGGTTTGTGTAATGCTCCTGCTACTTTTCAGAGATGCATGTCTGCTATTTTCCATGGTTTTTGTGAAGAAATTGTTGAAGTATTCATGGACGATTTCTCCGTCTATGGAACTTCTTTTGATAATTATTTGCACAACCTTGATAAAGTTTTGCAGAGGTGTGAAGAAACTAATCTTGTTCTTAATTGGGAGAAATGTCACTTTATGGTTAATGAAGGAATTGTCCTTGGACATAAAATTTCTTAAAGAGGTATTGAAGTTGAGAGAGCTAAAGTGGAAGCCATAGAGAAAATGCCATGTCTTAGGGATGTTAAAGGTATTCATAGTGTTCTTGGTAATGTTGGTTTTTATAGGAGGTTTATAAAAGATTTCTCTAAAATATCAAATCCTCTTACTAATCTTCTTCAAAAAGATGTACCATTTGTTTTTGATGATGATTGTAAGGAAGCTTTTGAAACTTTAAAGAAGGCTTTAACTACTGCTCCTATTGTTCAACCGCCTGATTGGAATTTACCTTTTAAAATTATGTGTGATGCTAGTGATTTTCCTGTAGGTGATGTTCTTGGACAGCGCATAGATAAGAAGTTAAATGTTATTCATTATGCTAGTAAGACTCTTGATGTTGCTCAAAATAATTATGCTACTACTAAAAAAGAGTTCTTGGCCGTATTTTTTGCATGTGATAAATTTAGGCCTTATATTGTTGACTCAAAGGTCACTATTCATATTGATCATGCTGCTATTAGATACCTTATGGAAAATAAAGATGCTAAGCCTAGGCTTATTAGATGGGTGTTGCTTCTACAAGAGTTTGATTTGTATATTGTATATAGGAAGGGTGCTGAAAATCCTGTTGCTGATAACTTGTCTAGATTGGAAAACATTACTTTTGATCCTATTCATGTTAATGATAGTTTTCCAAATGATCAGTTGGCTGCAATAAAGGTAAAACCCCAAGATAGTCCTTGGTATGCTGATTATGCTAACTTTACTGTTTCAAAGTATTTGCCTCCAACATTTATAGCTCAACAAAGAAGAAAATTCTTCTATGATTTGAGGCATTATTTTCGGGATGACCCACATTTATATAAAGAAGGAGTAGATGGTATTATGAGAAGATGTGTTCCAGATCATGAACAACGCGAAATATTGAAGAAGTGCCATGGTAGTGCCTATGGAGGACATCACGCAGGAGATAGAACCGCACAGAAGGTTCTACAATCAGGTTTCTATTGGCCTACTCTCTTTAAAGATGCACGTAAATTTATTTTTTCTTGTGATGAATGTCAAAGAGTAGGAAATATTTCTAGGCGTAATGAAATGCCTATGAGTTATTCTCTTGTTATTAACGTTTTGATTGTTGGGGATTTGACTTTATGGGTCCTTTTCCTCCTTCGAATGGTTATACTCATATTCTTGTTGCCGTTGATTATGTTACTAAGTGGGTAGAAGCTATACCTACAAAAAGTACTGATGGTGAGACCTCTTTGAAAATGCTTAAAGAGGTTATCATTTATTCATGGTGGTTTTATAAATACCCTTGCTATATATGATGTTAATCATAGAATTGCCTCAGCTTATCATCCTCAAACCAGTGGGCAAGTAGAATTATCAAATAAAGAAATTAAATCTATCTTGCAAAAAACTGTTAATAAATCTAGGAAGAATTGGTCAGATAAGTTGAATGATGCTTTATGGGCTTATAGAACTGCTTATAAAAATCCTATGGGTATGTCTCCTTATAAAATGGTTTATGGAAAAGCTTTTCACTTGCCTTTAGAATTAGAAGAGAAAGCTTATTGGCAGTGAAAGAATTAAATAAAGATTTTAAACTTGCTGGTAAGAAAATAATGCTTGATTTGAATCATTTATATGAATGGAGATGTGAAGCTTATGAAAATGCCAAGCTCTTGAAAGAGAAAGTTAAACAATGGCATGATAAAAGAATCCTTAAAAGAGAGTTTCATGTTGGTGAGAAAGCTCTAGTATCGGTCGCGTCTCAGATTTTTTGCAGGAAAATTACTCTCCCGATGGGAAGGACCTTATATTATTGAAGAAGTGTATCGTTCGGGTGCAATCAAAATTGCTTCCCTCAAAGATAACACTACACAAGTGGTAAATGGGAAAAGACTCAAACATTATATTTCTGGGGATTCCGATGATGAAGATGTTGATGTTATTCAAGTAATGACTCCGGATAAGTTCATTAGAGAGAAGATTCCAGAATCTACAGAGTCTGTTTTGGAACAGGTAACAATTTTGTCAAGAAAAACTTCACGGATTACCTTCCAAGTTATAATTTATTGATTTTTGGAAAATATACAAAATGCCGATCCAAAGAGGAGTTGGAAAAGGTGTCCGGAGGTGCCACACCATGTGGGGCATGGGCCCACCCTTGGCCGCGCCACCCTGTGGTGTGGGCGCCCCGGAGTCCCTCTCTGACTTGTTTTCGACCTGGACTTTCCTATCGTTACGCATATTTTTCTATATATCCCCCCAGATCTCCCGAGGTCCGTATATCGTTTTCTCGTCGTGTTTCTTTTTCGAGCTGTTTCCGTCAGGTTACATCTTCAGATCTAGAGCCACAATGTCCTCTCGTGGATCTCCCAAAGACAGTTTCTTTTAGAACATCGTCAACCCGTACATGTACGAGTTGAAGATGCATCCCAAAGAATTGCTACTCAAGGATGGGGAGGTGCAGATTGAAGATGTTCAGGGCCCTAAGGTAGAAGGAAATCTTGAAGCTATGATGGAAGAGCTGGAGCAGGAAGTCTTTAGGTACAAGAAGATGGCGGAGCGTGAAGTTGAGATCATCCACATGATAAAGACATAACAGATCGCTGAGTACAAGAAGGAGACTTTGAAACTTTGGGAGGAGATTTTCTCAGTCACGAAGACCACCAACAATTTGCAAGCATAACTCTATGATGTGCAGAATCAGAACTCTGAGTATGAGAACAGGTTTAAACGTATAAGCTCTACTGCTAGTTTCAGGATGTTTGAGACCAGGACATCATTTGCGGATGGAGAGCCTTTACCTTGGAAGTCTGGTGATGAGAAGGATTGACCACCACCACTGAAGAATTGATTCGTCATTGGTATTGGCATCCCCTTGGCTTGTTCCAAGCTTGGGGGAGTGCCGCGGTATCACCTTTATCTTTGACCCTTTTACCTTTTAGTAGAGTCATATCGTGAGTAGAGGAAATATCATATAGTATGGTTTGCAGTATGGAAGTGTTGCTTCTTAGTTGGTTATCGTTGTATCCCGTGGTTTGAGTTGCCATAATGAAATATTAATGAGAAGTTTCATCATCTACTTGTTCTATTTTATTTTAGTTTGCAATTTTTGTTATGTGATTGATCTTGTTATTAGTATTGGTATCAATGTTGGAGCTTCAAGATAATCTAGTTTGTTTTGGCAAACTTAGCATTGGTCAGTAGCAACAATACGTTGAGACTTAAGTAGAAAAGAGGGAGTTGCATGTAGATATATTATTCCATGATCTTTCTTTCTTGTTAGCTCATAAGCTTAGTATTCTGAAATAAGTTTGTTTGCACCTTCAAGGAAGATTTTATGATTGGCTTTATCATATAGGTTTTTGTGGTATTTATTTTCATTCTTATGCTTGCTACCCAACCTTGCTAGCCAAAAACCTGTACTGGGAGTGAATGCTTCTCGTGCATCCAAACTTTGAGCCCAAAACCTTGCCACTTGTGTCCATCATACCTACCTATATGTGGTATTTCACCGCCACTCCAAGTAAATTGCTTGTGTGCTACCTTTAAACCTTCAATATTACACCTATTTTGTGCTCCTGTTTTAGCTCATGAGGATGCAAATAGAAAATCTTTATCTCACTTGTTGATTGGATTTCACACCCTGGACTAGTGGCTTCATCCGCTTATCCAAATGCAACAAGAGCTGGAAGCGGGGTTCCTAGCCCCAAATAATAATACAAATACTCTTCACTGTTTTTTTCCCTGATTTATCAGTCAAAGCATAATTTTGTAAACAAAAGAGAAAGAGCGATGACCTTCTATACCAGGTGCGTCCTTCTATGGGAGCCGCTCTTGTGAAGTCTAGTTGGCTTGTGAAGTACTGTATTTTCTGTTTGCCATTCGTTGACGTAAACATACACCTCTCAGAATTTAGACACTCCTCCACGGTTTGTGATTGTTGGCACGCACCGGAATATTCGGTTAGCCATGGTTTGTGTAAGCAAAGTTGGGAGGAGTGTCAACCATTTTATACCTCTATTTTACAAAATAAAAGCTCTAGCACATGAGTGATCAATGCTTCCCTCTACGAAGGGCCTATCTTTTACATTTATGTTGAGTCAGTAAACCTAGTTATTTCTGTTGTAAGCAAGCATTTGAGTTATTGTGATTCATCCAGCTACATGTTGATTTACTCAATCATGTTCTTTATTCCTCCCTGTTTATGCAAATACTTTTATCTGTTTGAATACCACTTTGAAAGTTACCAATGTCTGCAAAGAGACCGTTATAATTGAGCATGATAAACTCTGCAATATAGCTCTACTATAAAGACTCTGATCGAGAGATAAGTACACTGTTAATTGTTCTCTGACCAAGAACGAAGTTTGCCTTCACCAATTTTGATTTAGTTTTTGCACCTTTGTTGTTCCTCTACTTGTTTCAAATTTGATTATATGAGAGGAAGTTGCTGTCTAAAATGACTTGTTCTTTGTTAGATGTGATGTATCTTGTCTTTATTTTATTTATCGCACCTCACTCCATAAACATGTGGTCATGTTTACTGAGTTCATTTTCGCTTGGGGAAAAGCAAGGTCTAAGCTTGGGGGAGTTGATACGTCCATTCCGCATCATTATTTTATATTCTCATTTTATGTTATTCATCAATATATTTCATGTTATGATGCATCCCTTATGTTATTTTATCTTATTTTGCATGTTTCACAATTTTTGGAGAATAAACACCGGGACCAGAAATCTGATGGAAAAAGCACCGTCAGGATATCGGAAGAAGAGGGATGATGGTGAAGGTCTTGCACTCGTTGGGAGACCCCAAGAGGAAGGTATGATGAGCACAGAAGCAGTTTTCCCTTCGTAAGAAACCAAGGTTCAATCGCCAGTAGGAGGAAGGAGTAAATTCAGAAGGTTGAATCAGCTGAGATGGCAGGGCGCACTACCGGTTCAGAACAACATGGAACCTACACAACACAATCAAATCACTTTGCCCCAACGAAGCAGTGAGGTTGTCAATCTCACCGGTTTTGCTGAACACAAAGAGGTTAAACGTATGGTGTGGAAAACAGTAGGAAAACTGTATGAAAACAATATGAGAGCAGTATGAAAGCAGTAGGTGTTTTATCAGTATGAGGAAAAAGGACCGGAGTTCACAGTTCACTAGTGGTGTCTCTCCGTGAAAGATAAATAACATGTGTGGTGAACAAATTATAGCTGGGCAATTGACCGAAATGAAGGCTGCACCGTAGTGCATATGCAAGACATAAAGATTACTATGTGATTCATGCAGGCATTATAACAAGATACATATACTGTTATCCAACTGCATCTAGGACAAAAAAATCCACCCTTCGAATATCATCCAAACAAACATTGGGTATTAAGTTACAAGCAACAGATAATCGCAGTAAGCAAAGTGTGTAATGTAAACAATAACATCATCCTTAGACAAAGCATTTTTTCTCCCTAATGGCAACAACACATCCTCCATCCATCACGTTTCTGTCACTCGAGCACAGATGAAAAGGAGGCATGAACCCACTATCGAGCATAAATACTCCCTCTTGGAGTTACTAGCATCTACTTGGCCAGAGCATCTACTAATAACGGAGAGCATGCAAGATCATAAATAAAAGAAGCATGAGGATAACATGATAGATTGATAATCAGAAGACATAGCATTCAACATTCATCAGATCCCAGCAAACACAACATTTAGCATTACATAAATATGATCTTGATCATGATAGGAAGCTCACAAGATCTAAACATGAGGTACAAAGTGGAGAGAACAACCATCTAGCTACTGCTATGGACCCATAGTCCAGGGATGAACTACTCACGCATCACTTTGGAGGAGGGCATGGTGGTGTAGACCCCTCGGGTGATTATTTCTCCCTCCGGCAGGGTGGCGGTGAGAGCTCTAGAACCCTCCCGATCTCGGGATTACGGTGACGGCGGCCTCGCGTGTTTCTCGGGTAAAAGTGGGATATATTTAGGGTTTATGTCTCGGGAGGATTATATAGGCGAAAGGGCAAAGGCGGTGGAGGCCTGGGGGCCCCACACCACCCCCCAGCGCGGCCAAGGGGAGCGCACCGCCCTATGGTGTGGACCCCTGAGGCCCCCCTCCGGGTCTCTTCAGGACTCCGTGGAACCTTCTAGAATTCTAGGACTTCCGGGTTTCAAATTTTCCAATTTTGAGAATATTTACGCAACAACTTTTCTCAAACTAAAAACGGCAGAAAACAGGGAACTGTCTCTGTGGCATCTTGTCAATAGGTAGTCCAGATGATCGATAAAAATGACATAAAGTGTATAGCAAATATGTGGGAAACAATAAGAAAACAACATGGAACATCAGAAATTAAGGATACATTTATGACGTATCAAAGGGGGACACCGAAGATGTCTTAGAAGTCCAGATGAGGGAGCCAGCCACGAGGAGAGCCGGAGGGGGGCCACCAGGGGCCCACACCATGGGGTGGCGCGCTGATATGTCATAAACGTATCCTTAATTTATGATGTTCCATGTTGTTTTCATGCCATATGCTACATGTTTTCCATTCACTTTATGTCATTTTTATCGATTTCCCGAGACTAACCTATTGACAAGATGCCATAGATCCAGTTCTTGTTTTCTGCTGTTTTTAGTTTTAGAAAAGTTGTTCTGGAAATATTCTCGGAACTGGAAAATTCAAAATCCAGAAGTCTTAGAAGTCCCGGAGGGTCCACGGAGTCCCGAAGAGACCCGGAGGGGTGCTCGGGAGCCACCACACCATAGGGGGGCGCAGTTCCCGCTAGCCGCGCCACTAGGTGGTGTGGCCCCCTGGCCATCGCTCGGCATTGACCTTTCTCCTATATATGGCCCCCGATGCATAAACCCTAAATAAATCAGCCTTTTTCCACGAAAAGTTCTGTAGCTCTGCCGCCGCCGCCGACAAGTTCCGGCACCCTGCCGAGACGGGGAAGTGCCCCCGAAGCCATCTCCATCGACTCCACCGCCATCTTCATCGCCATTGTTGTCTCCTATGATGAGGAGGGAGTAGTTCTTCCCCGGGGCTGAGCGCTCTACCGGTAGCTATGTGTTTCATCTCTCTCTCCCATGGTATGATCTTTATGTGATCGTGAGCTTTGTAATCTAGTTGAATAAGTAGATGTTACTCTTCATCTGTTATGCTACTCAAGTGGTTTTGTTATGAGATCTCCGTAAACACTTTGATCACGGTGTAACGGTGACAGTGTGTGCACCGTGTGGTTTAGCATGATATTTATATCTTATGTTGGATGACCCTATGAAATTGTGGTGTTTGTCTAGTACCTTCTAGGGCACTCATAGTGACAGCGTGGGCTTAACTAGACATGGGAATGCAACTTTGAGGAGTGTTGTTACAGCCCTACGCAATGAATTGGTGTTTGTTATTCGACTGGAGAGTGTTATCATTGTTGAGAGTGTCCACTAGTGAAAGTAGTATCCCTAGGCCTTGTTTCTAAGCATTGAAACACCGTTTCCAATCAGTTCTGCTACATGTTTGCTTGCTGCCATTTTTCTTTCAGATTGCTATTATCACTTATAAACATCCATATTACTTGTATTTCACTCTCTCTTCGCCGAACTAGTGCACCTATACAACTGACAATTGTATTAGGTGTGTTGGGGACACAAGAGACTTCTTGTATCATAATTGCAGGGTTGCTTGAGAGGGATACCTTTGACCTCTTCCTCCCTGAGTTCGATAAACCTTGGGTAATCCACTTAAGGGAAACTTGCTGATGTTCTACAAACCTCTGCACTTGGAGGCCCAACATTGTCTACAAGAATAGAAGCGTGCGTAGACATCAAGCTCTTTTCTGGCGCCGTTGCCGGGGAGGTAAGGTAAAAGGTTATCACATCCTCGGGTGTGAGTTCTCGAAGTTATTTCCTTTAGATTCTACAATTATATCTTTTCGTTTCTTTTTTTCACTAGTTAGGCTTATTTTTTTATTGTTCCTTGTTTTTATTTTCACTAGTTAGTCTTAATGGAAAAAAAAAATTATGAGAGAACTTTATAATATTTATCTTGAGTTAGGACATGAAGTGTTTGAAGAGAAAATTAAAAAAAAACCTATGGAGCTTTATTTACATGCTAGTAGCAATGTTATTAGTATTAATTCTTTGGACATCATTATTGCCAATGCTATGGAAAAATCTAAGCTTGAGGAAGCTGGTATTGATGAATATGATATTTTTAGTCCCCCATGTTTTGAGGAGGAAATTTTCTTTGATGATACTTTGCCTCCAATATATGATGATTAAAATGATGAACATGATATTTTCAGTCCACCTACTATTGAGGAGAAAATTAATTATGATTGCAATATGCCTCCTATATTTGATGATTATGGTGATGAGAATAATAATGATAGCTCTTTTATTGAATTTTCTCCCACTACTATTAATAAGAATGACTATGCTTATGTGGAGAGTATTAATTGTTTTAAGCATGTGGCTCATGATAAGAATGTTTCTTGTGATAGTTATATTTTTAATTTTATTCATGATGCTACTGAAAGTTATTATGAGAGAGGGAAACATAATCTTATGCATCTCAACAATATCAAGCTTCCCATCTGTAACATCCCAAATCCTACATTTGGAATGTTTTGCGTTTACACCATCTGCATAGCATGGCATGTTTTCAAAATTTGCATTTGATTGTTTCATTTAAAAGCCCTAAATCAAATTCTTGTTTTAACGAAACAAAAGTCTCTCTTTAAGGCACTATAAGACAAACTATTTTTATGATTTTATCATGTCCATAAATCCCTTTCAAAATAACATAAGGTGATGGGTTTTGATATTTCAAAATTTTAGAAATTGGTTTGACTCATTTTGGCTTTGTATTTCAAAAGTTATAAACAAAGTGGTTTTGTTTAAAAAAAAAAAGGGGAACAGAAACGGGCCAGCCCAACCAGCCCGTGTCGGTTCGCCGCGGAAGGTTTTGATCAAAAAAAACGCGTGTGACGTCACCCCGCCGGACTCCGCCCCGAACACGGAGGCGGTTAGCGCCGCCGCGCTTTCCTCGGCCGATTCGGCCCGAGCTACCCCTCGCCCAAGACTCCGCCCCCCTTAAATACCCCGCCCCCACCGCCCTCGACGTCCACACCACCTCGAGCCTTGCGCCCGCCCCCGAAACCCTAGTCGTCGCCGCCGTTTACGCCGCCGCCGCTCGGACGAGCTCGCCGCCGGCGAGTTTCGCCTCGAGAGCCCCCGCCGCCACCACCTCAAGGACCGCGAGGAGGAGAGGAAGCCACCGGTGGCCTCGCCCTCGCCGGAGGACCACCGGAGCCGCAGCGCCATCCCCGGCCGAGCCGCCGCCGCCTCCCAACGTCAACTCCGGTGAGCCCCGCGGCCAGATCCAATCTGGGCCGTCGGATCTCGATCCGACGGTTCAGATTCAGATCTGACCGGTCAACGCTCGCGCTGACGTCATGCATGCGTCAGCACGGTCAACCCGGGTCTTTTTCGTGTTAATTTTTTTCAAAAAAAATCCAGAAATTGTTTAAATCTTCTAAAATCCATATCTTTAGATCTATAGCTCCAAAATTCGCATGTAATATACCAAACGAAAGAGAAAAATAAGATCTATCCATCTACGGAATCCAATCTATATTTTAGCCTATATTTATTTTCTGTTTTCAAATATGCTTTTTAGGCTATTTAAATCATATAAAATCACCCATAATTCGAAATACATCAAATCTTTTTTGTATAGTCTTGTTTTGATTAGATCTATCCAGGAAAAATAATACCAATCTGTGTAGATGCCTAATTCAAATTAGATCTTGCATGTTCTTAATCTAGCACTATTAAATCTTTATAACCGCCTTAATTGTTTTCTTTGCATCACAAACAATTTTCATGCATCATACATGCCATTAACAACCAGAGAATAATAATAGATCTATTGTTTACATCCATAGACTTTCATGCATGCATGTGTTGCATATTGCTATGTCATGTTGTTTATGTATGTTTAATGCAACGTGTAGATTACAACGACTACAGCGAGTGCGTTTGCGAGGACTGTGTGAACAGCTGCTTGTGTTGTCAAGGCAAGTGACACACATGAACCTACTATTTTATTATATGCATTAGATTTTATGGTAGCTATGCATGAGTAGGAGTTGAGTGATATCGCTATGCTAGATTGCTTCACCAACACCCAAGTGGAGCGATCATATGTCACCCCTAGATTGTAGCAATCCTTATGATAGGCAAACATCGTACTTATAGATTGCTTAGCCATGCTCTAGTTATTCGTGGTTGGGATTATTATCATGTTAAAGAAGTACTCGTTATTTTAATTGCTTATGAAAACAACATGATAATTAAATAACCACTTGACGGATTGCTAGCATGTCATCAGAGTAAAAAGTTTGGTGGGGACTGCCGCCCAGTATCTTGAGATTATGTTTAGTTTTTTTATGTAGTTGTTCTTGCGTGCAACCGTGTTCCATATTAGTATGGGCTAGACATAAATTTTAGATTGTGGTGACTCGAACCCAACGTGTCCAGAGATGTAGAATAGTTGTAGGATGGTCCGGCTCGTGGAGGGTTTGGATTCTACTTCTTATGATTTATGGCTTAATATTCTTTCCTTCCGTGGTACTAGTGGTGTATCATGGTGTTTGGGGTCGATTAGGCAACACGGGTAAAGGGCACAAACCTCGCGAGGGTTAAAACTAAGATCTTAGACGTGTTCCATTGGTTAGGGACAATTTAACAACTAGATGGGAAACCTGACATATCTCGTTCATCTTGTTTTATTAATTACTACCAATTTGACTATGGGTTATTGGAGAAGTGCCTGATGGTGTTTCAGTGTGCTAATCCAAAGGGTAGGAGCACTTTGCTAACAACCAAAGTGTCCAATTATGTGCAAAATTTGATTTCTAATAAATGATAGGTCAAATTCCTTTATGCAAAATTGCCTAGAAACTCCACCAGCCAAATATGCATGTAGACTAGCACTTGCCATTTATTATACCACCATAGTGTCACTTGCCACCATTGCTCAGAATGATCTGACCTCCTTTTGGGGGCTGCATATTCCAACGTGCAGGTTATTCGGATTCGGATTAGTTTTTGTAGGTTTTCGAGGCTTCACATCAACCTTTGTTCGCCTGTGGCGTGCAAACAAGAAGATGGGGGTCTACCGCTGCTTTGCTGTGTTATTAATAATTATTTAAGCTAGCACTTCGCTATGCAGTTTGTAATAAATTACTTTACTCTGGATATTCGGTAGTACTCAATACATTTGCTCCCTTTGATTACTATTTGTGCTGTGTGTGCTGGTGAACGGTCCAGGGGCCAGTACTACACGCAACAGTATAGCCTGTGATGGGCTGTACTACTACAGATGGTATCAGAGAAAATGTTGATTGTAGGCTCGAAAACCTAATTTTGGAATAGGAAGCCATAGGGTGAAAATTCTACTTTCCCTTCTATCTCTATGTTAGTTATCTTTCGTCTCATACCACTTGTCCTTGCTAACTTTCACTCTTACCTCCATATAGATGAGTACTCAAGAAGTCTACCATGTTGAGGAGAATTCGGATGTGGAGTTCGAGAATGAGCTAGCAAACCTAACCAAGCTGCTCGGATTCTTCCTACCGAAGATTGAAGGCTACGAGGTGGATAGCAACGTTCCAGGAGATAAGATGTGGGACATCAAGACCACCATTGTGGTGGATATTGTGGATGGTGTAGCACAAGTCCACATCTACCGGGATAACTACTCCAGCTGGGAAGTGGGACTCGTCGCAGCAATGAAGTATGCACCGGCTCGGCTAAACTATGACTACTGTGACCAGATACCTGAAGACTATCTAAGGGATTTTGGGAGGAGGAATGAAGATGGAAGAGCCATGGTGAGCGATGATGCAGACAAGACCAGGATTCTGAAGCACGTGGAGGACTTGGAGTCATATAGCACTGGAATGGAAGAGTGTGCGCGTAAGAACATGATGCAGAGTGTGGAGGCAAGGGCCACTGCATTCCATCAAGCATAGGAGATCACCGCTCTCAACGCCCAGTTGAATGCTCTCAATGCTTAGATGGACGCACTCAAGGCCCAGATAGAGAACTTAAAGGCAAGTGCCATTAGACTCACTATGGAGCTAGTGGATAAGGATCACCTACTCGCAAGGAATGGGATTAGCGTGGACATACCTGAGGAGCTCCTTCAACCACCTCCATTACCACTACCACCTAGGCCGGTGGATAGCAAGGAGAGCTATGATGAGGAGATCAATGTCGAAAGCCCTAAAGAAGAGGAAGAAGATCCAGAGGAGGTGGTAGATATCGATGAGAAGGATGAGGAAGGCACGGATGATGAGGACTATGACGTGAATGAGGATCGCAAGAGGAAGAAGGGAGTGAAGTATCCAAGTGGCAAGCGCTCCCGGAAGTAGATAGTTAGCCCACCATTAGTCTTTGTTAGGGAATAAATCGTGATAGGTTTGACCATACTAAAATTTGTGGTATGGCAATATTAGTTCGAGTATTTTCAATAAGTTTTGTAAACATTAAGTACCTCAAATTTCGCAGGAATTTTAGGCATATTTTCCACAAGCTATATAAAGTGTGTTTTGTTTGATTGTTTGATGATTACTAAGTGTTGCTTGGATCATATATAGTATGGGTAGCTATTCTCCTTAGTTCTATCTATCTAAACTTTCCTATGCTAACCTTTAGATGCCTCCCCGTCGCGACACCAGCCGCAATAACGAGGAAGGGGAGAACAACAACAACAACAACAACAACAACAACAACAACAACAACAACAACAACAACAACAACAACAACAACAACAACAACAACAACAACAACAACAACAACAACAACAACAACAACAACAACAACAACAACAACAACAACAACAACAACAACAACAACAACAACAACAACAACAACAACAACAACAACAACAACAACAACAACAACAACAACAACAACAACAACAACAACAACAACAACAACAACAACAACAACAACAACAACAACAACAACAACAACAACAACAACAACAACAACAACAACAACAACAACAACAACAACAACAACAACAACAACAACAACAACAACAACAACAACAACAACAACAACAACAACAACAACAACAACAACAACAACAACAACAACAACAACAACAACAACAACAACAACAACAACAACAACAACAACAACAACAACAACAACAACAACAACAACAACAACAACAACAACAACAACAACAACAACAACAACAACAACAACAACAACAACAACAACAACAACAACAACAACAACAACAACAACAACAACAACAACAACAACAACAACAACAACAACAACAACAACAACAACAACAACAACAACAACAACAACAACAACAACAACAACAACAACAACAACAACAACAACAACAACAACAACAACAACAACAACAACAACAACAACAACAACAACAACAACAACAACAACAACAACAACAACAACAACAACAACAACAACAACAACAACAACAACAACAACAACAACAACAACAACAACAACAACAACAACAACAACAACAACAACAACAACAACAACAACAACAACAACAACAACAACAACAACAACAACAACAACAACAACAACAACAACAACAACAACAACAACAACAACAACAACAACAACAACAACAACAACAACAA